>JBBMRM010000077.1:0-24007 GCA_037962945.1 Sarcoramphus papa | reverse complement strand
GCCCCCCCTGCACCCCCCCCCCGCCTCCTTGTCCTATCCTCCCTCCCTACGCGGCGACCAGCCAGGGTATAGCATTACCTCCGACCTTCCCGGGCGGGGGGGGGGGCCAACCACAGCACCCACCAGCACCCATACCCCCCCCGAAAATGGAGGAGAAATCACCCAAAATCCCAGGTACAACAAGAAGGGGGGGGGGACGACACACAGAGCGTGGCCGTGGGGACAATGACCGGGCGAGGGGGGGGGGGGGGGGGCAGAGGGCAGAGGCATGGCGGCGGCATCGGGGCAGCTGACGCAGACCCCCCTGCAAAAAATGTGGGTCCCCCTTCGCACCCATCGCTTGAGACGGGGATGTAAGTGGGGGGGGGAGGGGGGCTTTTTTTGGGGGGGGGGACAACACGACACCTGCCCTGAGGGGGGCAAATCCCCCCCCCCCCAACGCACCCGTAGGGTGCGTTGGGGGGGGGGATTTGCCCCCCTCAGGGCAGGCTGATCTACCCCAGATTGGGGTGCAGGAGGGGTTTGGGGAGGGGGGGGGCTAAACACTGATGTAGCCCCCCCCCAACATGCCCCCCCCAGCCTCGGTACCCCAATTTACCAACTGCCCCACCATGGTGATCCTGGTGGGGTTGCCGGCCCGCGGCAAGACCTATATCTCCCGTAAGCTGACTCGTTATCTCAATTGGATCGGCACCCCGACGCGGGGTGAGTAATTTTTTTTTGGGGGGGGGGGGCGGGGGAAAGGATTTGGGGTACCCCCTAACACCCCCCCCCCCCCCCAGTTTTTAACGTGGGGCAGTACCGGCGTGAAGCCGTGCAGAGTTACAAGAACTACGAGTTTTTCCGCCACGATAACGAGGAGGCCATGCAAATCCGCAGGTTAGAACTGGGGGGGGGGGTGTTTTGGGGGTACGCTTTGGGGGGGGGCACAGTTGATAGACACCCCCCCCCCCCCCAAAATTCCCTCCCCAGGCAGTGCGCGTTGGCAGCCCTTAAGGACGTCCGCACCTATCTGAATTCTGAGGAGGGGCAAGTGGCGGTAGGAGACACCCCCCCAGCCCCCCAAAACTACCCCCCAAGGGGCAAACTAGCCCCCCCCTTTTTTTTGGGGGGGGGGGGGGGTGTCCAAACTGACACCCCCCCTCCCCAACCCCTCAGGTGTTCGACGCCACCAACACGACGCGGGAACGCCGGGCCCTGATCTTGCAGTTCGCAAAAGACAACGGCTACAAGGTATGGGTGGTATAATTGGGGGGGGGGGGGGGGGCACAAAGTATTTTGGGGGGGCTTATAGAATTGGGGGGGGGGGAGCGGGAGCGCTGCTTCGAGGGGGTCTACAGCACATTGAGGGGGGATGGCGGCACTGTTTTGGGGGTGTTCACAGCATGGTGGGGGGCAGTGGCACTGCTTTGGGGGTGTTCACAATATGGGGGGCAGTGGCACTGCTTTGGGGGGGTCTGCAGCACATGGCGGGGATGGCAGCAGTTTTGGGGGTGCTCACAGCATGGAGGGGGACAGTGGCACTGCTTTGGGGGGGTCTACAGCACGGTGGGGGACAGTGGCACTGCTTTGGGGGTGCTCACAGCATGGGGGGACGGTGGCACTGCTTTGGAGGTGCTTACAGCACGGTGGGGGACAGTGGCACTGCTTTGGGGGTGCTCATGGCACAGTGGGGACAGCGGCACTGCTTTGGGGGTGCTCACAGCATGGGGGGACGGTGGCACTGCTTTGGGGGTGCTTACAGCACGGTGGGGGGGACGGTGGCACTGCTTTGGGGGTGCTTACAGCACGGTGGGGGACAGTGGCACTGTTTCAGGGGTGTTCACAGCACGGGGGGGCGGTGGCACTGTTTTGGGGGTGCTCACAGTATGGAGGGGGACAGTGGCACTGGTTTTGGGGTGCTCACAGCATGGTGGGGACAGCAGCACCGCTTGGGGGTTCTCACAGCACCAGGGGGGGCGGTGGCACTGCTTTGGGGGTGCTTACAGCACATAGAGGGGACAACACTCTGCTCAGGGGGGGTTCACAACATGGCGGGGGGACAGCGGCACTGCTTTAGGGGTGCTCACAGCACGGGGGGGGGACAGGGGGACATCGGTGACCCCCTTTCCTGCCCGCCCCCCCCCCTCCAGGTTCTGTTCATCGAGTCCATTTGCGACGACCCCACTATCATCGAGGAGAACATCAAGGTGAGAAGCGGGGACGGATGATGAGGACCCTGGCGTGTGGGGGGGGGGCACTGTGTGTGTCCCCCCCAAAAAACCGTGCCCCCACCCCCCCAAAAAAACGTGTCCCCCCCCCCCAACTCCCAGCAAGTGAAGCTGAGCAGCCCCGACTACAAGGGCTGCGCCCAGGAGGAGGCGGTGGCCGATTTCCTCAAGCGCATCGAGTGCTACAAAGCCACCTACGAGACCTTGGACGAGCAGCTAGACAGGTGACACCAAACCCCGTGTCGTCCCCCCCCACCCCGCTCCTTAGCTCGGGGACCCCCCCTTCGACTGATATGGGGTGTCGTGTCCCTCCTTCCCCCCCTGCCCTTGCCGCAAGCGGGCTGTCCTACATCAAGATCTTCGACGTGGGGCTGCGGTACCTGGCGAACCGGGTGCAGGGCCACGTCCAGAGCCGCATCGTCTACTACCTGATGAACATCCACGTCACCCCCCGCGCCATCTACCTCAGCCGCCACGGCGAGAGCCAGCTCAACCTGCGGGGACGCATCGGGGGGGACTCGGGGCTCTCCCCTCGGGGGCGGCAGGTGGGGTGGGGTGGGACACGCCCGTGGGGTGGGGCTGTGGGGGTGGGCCACAACCACGGAGGGGCTGGGGTAAGGGAACAGGGCTGTGGGCTGGTGGAGTGCTGGAGGAGGGGCGGGGCTAGGGGCGGGGGGGCGGGGCTAAGGGAGGAGTCACACTCAGCCCTCCCTGGGGCCAAGGAGCAGTGTCAGCACAGGTAGGGGTGGAGCTAAGGGGTGGGGGGTGGAGCTAAGGGGCACAGGGTGGAGCTAAGTGAGGCAGAGCTGAGGGAGGCCACACCTACCAGAGTCAGCACAGGTAGGGGTGGAGCTAAGGGGTGGGGGGGTGGAGCTAAGGGGTAGGGGTGGAGCTAAGTGAGGCAGAGCTGAGGGAGGCCACACCTACCAGAGTCAGCACAGGTAGGGGTGGAGCTAAGGGTGGGGAGGCGGAGCTGAGGGAGGCCACACCTGCCAGAGTCACTCCCCCCAGGAGAAGGTGGGGCTAGGGACAAGGGGTGGGGCTAAAAGGTGACACCCACAGGGAGGTGCCTCAGGCAGGGGTGGAGCCACAGGGAATGGGTGGGGCTAAGGGAGCAGGCCACACCCCCAGTTGCCACTGTGGGTAGGGCCACAGACAAAGGGGCAGGGCTAAGGGAGCAGGCCACACCTGCAGGGGTGGAGCCACAGGGAAGGGGTGCAGCTGAGGAAGCCACACCCCCCACCTCCCCAGCAGCCACCCCATTGTGGATGGGAACACGAAGGGGTGGAACCAGGGGGAGCAAGCCACACCCACAAGAGGTGGGGCTAAGGGAACAAGCCACACCCCCAAGGGGTGGAGCTAAGGGAGCAGGCTACAGTCCATAAGGCTAACCCCATCCCTTACCATTGTGGTAAGGGCGTGGCCAGAGGGGTATGCCCCACCCTAAAGGCGTGGCTGGGGAAAATACCCCCCCCGGGGGGCGTGTCTACCTGTAGCCCCACCCTCTCCCCCAGTATGCCCAGGCCCTGGCCCAGTTCATCCGCAGCCAAACCATCCGGGAGCTGAAGGTCTGGACCAGCCACATGAAACGCACCATCGAGACGGCCGAGGCCCTGGGGGTGCCCTACGAGCAGTGGAAGGCCCTCAACGAGATCGATGCGGTCAGTCACCCCCCCCTTTTTTTTTTTTTGGGGGGGGGGGAATACCCCCTATCCCCCCCCAAAAATCCAACACCCCCCCCCCCCCCCCCCAAATCCCTATCCCGCAAGGGTGTCTGCGAGGAGATGACCTACGAGGAGATCCAGGAGCGCTACCCCCAAGAGTTCGCCCTACGGGACCAGGATAAATATCGCTATCGCTACCCAAAAGGCGAGGTAAACCCCCCCCCCCACACCTTCCGCACCCCTCAAGGGGGGTGCGCAGGGTTTTGGGGGACCCCCCCCCCCCTTTCCTCACCCTGATGTCCCCCCCATCAAAGTCCTACGAGGACCTGGTGCAGCGGCTGGAGCCCGTCATCATGGAGCTGGAACGGCAGGAGAACGTGTTGGTCATCTGCCACCAAGCCGTCATGCGTTGCCTGTTGGCTTACTTCCTGGATAAGAGCGCGGGTGAGGTTTTGGGGATAATTAGGGACGTTTTGGGGACACCCCCACACCCATCATTCCTTCCCCCCCTTACCCTTTTTCGTGTCGCCCCCCCACCCCAAGATGAGCTGCCCTACCTCAAGTGCCCCCTACACACGGTGCTCAAGCTGACCCCCGTGGCCTACGGTGAGTGGGGTAGTTCCCCCCCTACCCCCAAAAAAAGGGGGACAATCCCCCCCCAAAAAAGGGGGACAATCCCCCCCCCCCCAAAAAAAGGGGGGGGACACACAATCCTACCCCCCCCAAGCTGTAGCCGGGTCCTTTCTCCCTCCCCGGGGAACCAGGCTGCGAGGTGGAGTCCATCTTCCTCAACATCGAAGCGGTGAACACCCACCGGGAGCGACCTCAGGTAAGGGGGGGCCTCCCCCAAAAAATACCAAAGCACCCCAAAAAGAGAATGGAGATCTCATTAACGCTCTTCTCCCCGAGATTAGGGGGGTGTTAAGATTTTGGGGAGCCTCTCTCTCCCCCAAAACCCCGCGTCTTTACCCCCCCAGAACGTCGACATCAGCCGTCCCCCGGCCGAAGCTCTGGTCACCGTCCCCGAGCACTATTGAGGCGTCCCCCGGCATGGGGGGGGGGGGGGGGGGGGGGGGCCCCCCCCAAAAATTAAACCTTAACGAAGCACTGCGACTGGAGATTATGGGGCTGCACCCCAAAATGGCACCTTTATTTTGGGGGGAAGGGGATCCCAGTGTTGGGGGGGGGGTCAGGGGGTAGCCTCGGCCTCGTTGTACTGGCTCGTCCAGAATGTGGGGTCCTTCCCTTGGATCTGAGGGGGGGGGTGGGAAAGAGGGGGGGGGTGTCAAATTGAGCCCCAGGGCCCCCCCAAAACCCGGGGCCGCCCCCCAACACGGCCTCACCTTCGCCACGAAGCGCAGCACGTCCCTCTTGGAGGTTTCCTTGGCCGCCCGCGGCCCCCACTGGTACTTGAATTCGGGGGGTCCGTCAGGGGGATGGGGGTGATCTCCAGGTACCTGCGCAAGGGTGAGGTGGGGGGGGTGTGGGTGTGGTGAACCCCCCCCCCCCCAGCTCATTTTGGGGGACCCCGGCGGTGTCCAGCGCTCCCCGGCCCTGCGACGGACCCCTCAAGTCGCTGGGTGGTATGTGGGGGGGCAGCTGCGGGGGGTTTTTTTTTCCTCTTTCTCTACGGTGCGGTATAAACAGCCCGGCCGAGGCTGGCGCCGGGGCCGCTCTGTGCGCACCGGGGGACCCCAAGGTCCAAAAATGGGGGGAGACCCCCACTCCAAAACCCCCCCACTTCCCCAACCCCCCCCAAAACCTCCCACTCCCCCCCCCCCAAGACCCCCCACTCACTTCTGCCGCACAAACTCCTCCGTCACCAGCTTCTTGACATCCCCAAAGACCTCGTGTCGCTCCCTGAGGGCGGCGGGGTTAACGAGGCGCGGCAGTAACGAGCCCCATCCCGTGTCCCCGTCCCCCCCAATTACATGTGTGTCCGTGTCCGTCGTGTTCCCCCCCGCCTCCCCGCCCCAATATCCTACCCTGGTTGCACCCGGAGCCGGCGGAGGAATTCCCACACGGCACCTGGGAAAGGGGGTGTCAGTGAGGGGGGGCCCAAAGGAGAAGTGGGGTATGGGGAGGCAGGGGGGGCTCACCGTCTTTGGCGGAGTTGCCCTTCATGAAGATGAAGCTGAGGATGACGATGAGGAGCCCCAGCTTCGCTGTCTGGTTGTCCCTGCGGCAGACGGAGAGGCGCGTCACCCACGCGAGCAGGGAGGGAGGGGGACGGACGCGTTCCGATGGGATCCGCTCCCCCCTCAAATCACCCCAACACCGGCCCCTCACCGGCGCAGGTTCTCCCCCTCGACGCGGGGCAGGTTGCTGGTGAGGATGTAGACGTGGTGTCTGGTGTCGATCTCCACCAGCTGCAGCCCAAATACCTGCGAGAAACGAAGGGTTAATCTAGCAGGGGGTCTCCCCCCTGCAAAAAAAAAAAAACAAAACCAACCCCCCCCTGTGCCCCCCACCCTCACCTGCTGCAGGGTCCTGCCCGCCCGGTTGACGATCTCTGAGTAGACATTTTTGTATTCCCGATTGACTTTTTTCAGGATATCTGCAGGGAAGGGGGAGGGAATCGCTGAGGGAGCCTGGATGCCTGAGCTCCCCAAAGGCAGTAAGGTTTTGGGGGTTCCAAACCTTTGGGAGGGGGCTCCCCTAAACTCACCCGCTCTCTTGATGGGGATCTTTTTCTGGTCTTTCACAAGCAGCAACTGAACCAGCTCGCTCACCTGTAGGAGGAAAAAGGGTGAGAAGACCGAGAGTTGGGTGATAATAAAGGAACTAAGATACATCACTCCAAAAGAGGAAGGAAAGGGGATCGCCTCGACCCACCTTCTGATTCACTTGATCCGGCGAGCACCTCTCCAGGTTCCTCTGCACCTGGCTGTGTGTCGGCGTCTGGCTCAGGTTGAAATCCTCATCCCCATCATCCCCCTGCGGGGAACAGACCAGGGAGGAGATGCTGCTGCTGCTGCTGCAGAAGCGAAACCCACAACCCAGGCGGGAAGGCGTGAAAGAAAGCGGATGGGCGGGGGAAGGGCAGCCCCTTACTTGAGAGAAGCCCGACCCTCTGCTGCGCTTCCTCTGAGACATTTCTCACAGCAGCTCTGAAGGGAAAAGAAGAGCCAGGCGGGCTAAAACTGCGACCAGGCCGTCTCCCGCATCCCCTCCCCGCCTCCTCCCTTCAACCAGGCCGCAATCCCCCCCACAGCGCCCGTTAAAACGACCCGCCGCCGCCGCCGTTACCCGCTTCCCTCACAGCCGCGCCTGCGCGACCTCTTCCCCCTTCCTTTGCGCATGCGCTCACAGCGGCCCCGCCCACAACCAGCCCGCCCCGCCTCCTATTGGCCCGAGCACCGCCCTCATCCCACCCACCGCCCCCTCTTCGCGCCGCGATTGGGCGAGCGGCCGCGCTCGCTCCGCCCCTTCGCACGTGCGGGCCGGCGGCCGCGAGGCTCGCCTCGCGCCCCCCCTTCCCCTCGGGTAGCAAAAAAAAAAAAGGCGGGAAAAGCGCCGCGCGCGCCCCCCCCCCCCCCCCCTTTCACCTCAGGGCGACAAAAATGGCGCCCAACGGCCGCGCCGCCTCGCTTCCACCGTTAAAAACAAGATAAAAACACCCCGAAACAACCCAAAATGGCCGATTTTCCCCCTCCCCTCGCCTAAATGAAGGTATTTAAAGCACCTGTGTTGCCCCCGCCCCTCGTAATGCGCCTCCAGCGCCCTTCCCTCAGGTGGAGGAAGAGGCAGCAAAATGGCGGCCGAGGCTGAGGGGAGCTCGTTGCCGACGGCCAATCCCCCCCCCCGCCCGGCATTGGGTATGTGGGGGTGACCCCCACAACCCCAGGGAGGCCTTCATCACCTGCCTGTGCAGCTGAGGATGCCATGAGCGGTAAGGTGGACAACTTGAGGGGGGCAACAGCGGGTGACCCTGTTGCTTTTGGGGGTGTACAAGGGGTTTTGGGGAGCAGTGGGAGTTTGGGGTGCTTTTGGGGTGCTATGCAGGGTTGGGGGAGGGCTCATTTGGTGTCAAGGAGGGACACAGGCTGCCCTATAGAGAATGGGGAAGGCTAGGAGATGGAAATGGGATGCTGCCCTAAATAATGGGAGGTGCCCTAAATAGTGGGGGTGCACCCCCCTCTGCCCACCCCCCCACTTGAGCCCCCCTCAATCCCAATTTTGGGGTTCACCACCCCCCCCAGGAGCTGAGTGTTGCATCAGCTGGGAAAATGGGGTCCCCTCCCAGCTGATGAGATGGGGTGAGCCCCCCAAAACCTCCACGGGGATTTGGGAGCCCCTCTCCTTTCCCCCCACCAAGCCACCACAATCCAACCTCCTAGTCAAGAGACACCCCCCCCCCCCCAAATCCCCCCCCCCCCCCCCAAAATCACAGCTCCTGGACGCACCCCTGTTCCGCCCATGTTTTTATTTCAAAAAGGGCTTTTTTTTTTTTTTTTTTTACCATTTCTCGCGTAAAAACAAAACAAAACCTTGTGCTGCAAATGCCTCGTTGTCAGAACTGCATGGCCGCCTCGAGCGTCTCCGAAAGCTTCGTGGCGATTTTCTCTGCAGGATGAGGGGGGACACTCCCAGTTGGGGGGGGATCAGGAGGATTTTGGGGGGGTGGTCAGGGAGTTTTAGGGGGTTCAGAGAAGTTTTGGGGGGTGTCAGGAAAAGGGGTATCTTTACTCACCTGCTCTTTTTTGAAGCTTTTTCCTCCGTTTGCCAGCAGCCCGCAGCCCCTGCCCCTGTAGCAAGGGGTGGAGGGCGGCCACCTCCTCCAAACGGGGGGCACGAGGTGCGGACCCCTCCCCGCCGCCCCCCGTCTTCACCCGGGCTTCAGCTCCACCGTCACCGTGCCAAGCTGGGGTGGGGGATCAAAGATAAACCCATCACCGCCCCCCCAAAAAAACCCCCACCCTTCAGCAACCCCCCAATTCCTTCCACACCTCCAGGTCACCGCCGCCGTCATCCTCCATGGCTACTTCTTCCTCCCCCGCCGGATCTCTCCTCCTCTTCCTCCGCCTCAGGGACACACGGGGACAGCCCGATGCCCGTCACCGTCACTGGTACAGCTATGGAGGGGGCCAGATGAGTTTTGGGGGGGGTGGTGGTGTCACCCCAGGGTGCAAGGGGAGGGAGTCCCCCGCTTCTCACCCGCCAATGCCTCGGCGTCACCCCTCTCCAGCGCCTCCAGGTCGAGTGCTGGCCCCAGCGCCGTCAGGATTTGGGCTTCCAGCTGCACCCCCTGCGTTTCGGGGGGGCGGGTGTAGTAGGAGATCTTCCCGCTGTGACGGAAAAGGGGGGTCAGGGTGTGGGGAGACCCCCCCCTCAGCCCCCCCAAAAGGGGATCAGGGTGTGGGGAGACCCCTCCAGCCTCCCAAAAGGGGGTCAGGGTGTGGGGAGACAACCCCCAACCCCCTGAAAAGAGGGTCAGGGGGTGTGGAGACCCCCCCAAAAGTGGGGGGGGACCACTGCCCCCCCCCCCCCCCCCCCCCACCCACCTGGTCCAGTCGCGCAGCAGGGCCACGGCGGCGGCGTGGGGGTCCGGCAGCCCCCCGGGACGGAGCCGGCCCTGTCGCCGGGCCAGGTGGGACAGGAATTGCCGGGGGTCGGCGCAGGGGGGGACCCCGTAAAGCTCGCTCAGCTGTTTTGGGGGGGGGGGGGGCACACGGGGTCTTGTCACCCCCTCTCGCGCTGTTGTCACCCCGCAGCCCCCACTCCTGCTTTTGGCTCCCCACTTTGGGGCAAAAATGGGGCAGAAATACCAAAAGTCCCCCCCTTCCCCCCCCAAAAATCCCCCTCCCTGTTGCCACAGCAACGGGGGGTCCCCACATACCCTTGGTCCCCACAGCAACAGGGCTGAGCCCCCCCCCAAGGGGGTTCCCCAACACCCCTAGTTGCCGTGGTGACAGGCCTGAGCCCCCCGGTTGCCGTGACAACAGGTCTACCCCAAGGGGGGGGGGTCCCCAAACACCCCTAATCACCATGGCGACAGGCCTAAGCTCCTAAAGGGGGGTCCCCAACACCCCTAGTTGCCATGGCAACAAGCCTAAGCCCCCCGGGAGGGTCCCCAACACCCCTAATCACCATGGCGACAGGCCTAAGCTCCTAAAGGGGGGTCCCCAACACCCTAGTTGCCATGGCAACAAGCCTAAGCCCCCCGGGAGGGTCCCCAAAGACCCCTAGTCACCATGGCAACAGACCTGAGCCCCTAAAGGGGGGTCCCCAACACCCCTAGTCGCCATGGCAACAGGCCTGAGCCCCCAAGGGGGGGTCCCTACCCCCCCGGGGGGGGTCCCACACCCACCTGTTCAGGGGGGCAGCGGCGCAGGATGGCGGCAGCGGGGCTCAGGGGGTCCCGCAGGCGCTGGGGGGCCAGGCTCCCCTCAGGGGGGCGGCGGCAGGGGGGGCCCCCGTCGCCATGACGACGCCGGGACAGTCCAGCAGCTGGATGTGGCGGTCCAGCTGCACTGCCTGCAGGCACCTAAAATGGGGTGGGGTCAAAGGGGTGGGGCTTCACAAGCCCCTCCCCTTCCATATAGAGGGTGGGTTCAGTGCAGGCTCCTCCCCTGTTGGGCGGGGCTTACTTGGTGACGCCCGGCGCCGCCCCCACCCCACAGGCCCGGCTCCGTTTCAGGCTGTTGATGAGGCTGCTCTTGCCCACATTGGGGTACCCTGGGGAGGGGGGGGGGGTGGCAGTCAGTGGGGGGGTCCCCAAATCCTGCCCCCACCCCTGCAGACCCCGACTCACCCACAACGCCCACGGTGATGGTTGTTTTCACCTCCCCAGACCGGCTGTAATTGGCCAGGACGCGGAGTAAACAGTCAGCACCCACGCAGGCCCCCCCGGCCAGGACCTCCTCCGGGGCCGTTGCCGCCGGCAGCCGGCTCTGCTTCTGCAAGGGGGAGTGACGGCAGGGTAGAGGGGGTCCCTGCTGTCCCCACAGACAGCTGTGACCCCCCCCCAAATCACCACCACCCCTTTTTTTTTTCCAGGGACCCCACCAGGTTGCGGCTCTGCTGCTGCGTGCACGCCTTGAAGGCCACGGTGGGGAACTCGGCTCGCAGGTACTTCAGCCACGCACCACCACGTCCCGTGGCACCAGGTCTGGGGGGACGGACACACGGACGCACACACAAAAAGAGACAAAAAGGGGTGTCTTCCCATCATGTGCAGGAAATGGGGACCCCCATGCCCCCCCCAAATCCCCCCCCCCCCCGACCCCCGTACCGATCTTGTTGAGGACGAGCACCAGGCGTTGGCGGTGCCCGGCGTGCCGGACGGCGGCCTCCAGCTGCGGGCTGCGGCAGCCCTGGGGGTCGCGGGCATCCAGCACCTCTAGCACCACGTCGGACGCTGCCAACACCTGCCAAAAAGGGGGTTCAGCTTAGGGGGAGACCCCCCAAAACCCTCTGCCCCCCCAAACCCTCCCAGGCACTCACCTTGCGCAGCTCTCGCCCGTACTGCCGCAGCGAGGCCTCTTCTTGCGCGTCAGGCTCGGCCGCCACCACCGCCTCCTACACAACACCTTATGTTGGGGGGGGGGGCACCCCACTAACTGGGGAGCCCCCCAGCCCCAAAACAGGGGTACCCCAACATCCCACCTTGCGCTCAAACTCCCGCTGCCGCCGCAGGGCGTCGTGCTGCACCCCGCCAGGCTCCGCCGCCGTCCCACCTCCGTCTCCCGGGCCTCCTCCCGCCGCCGCCGGGCCTCCGCCGCCTACGGGGACGCAGTGGCAGGGGGAGGGGGGGTACCCCCAAAACACCCCCCGCCTTGATTTTTTTTTTTTTGTTTTTTACCTTTTCTGCCTGTTTTCGCTCTGCTGTTGGATGTGGGCGGCGAAGCGGCCCAGCTGCGGCACCCCTGGGTCTTTCTTCCCCGCTGCCTTCGTGCGTTTTCCCTGAGGGGGGGACACACACGGTATGGGGGGGGGGGGGGGGCTGGCACCCCCAAACCGGGCTGTTCCCCCCCCCCCCCCCCCAGGTCTTGGGGGGCCGGTAACCCCCCCCCTACCCTGCTCCCAGGCAGGAGCTCACCTGGACCCGCTTCTTCCGGGCAGCCTCCACTTGTCGCCCTGCGGAGAGGGGCAGAATGAAGGGGAGGGGTCCCCCAAAATCGCCCCCGGTCCCCCCCTTCAGCGCCCCCCCCCCAAGACTCACGGGAGCGGGTCATGGCTGCGCCCTGGCAAAAGGCTCACGCCGGTGTGGTCCCTTCCGCCTCGGTGCGACGTCACTTCCGGCGCGACGGGGAAAACACCTGGCCCCCGTGGTATTTAACTCCACTGCCACACCCAAGATGGCCGCCACACCCTTCCACCACCACACCCAAGATGGTAGCGAAGATAGGCTACCGCCACACCCAAGATGGCTGTGACGCGGTGCCACTGCCACACCCAAGATGGCCGCCACGCTAGCTGTGGTGAGACCCATGCTGCACCCCCCCCCGTGCCACACCCCAAGATGGCTGACACACCACGGCACTGCCACACTCAAGATGGCGACAGACGACAAAAGAGACGCTTTAATACCACGCTCAAGATGGCGACAACACCGTGACACTGCCACACCCAAGATGGCGAACACGGCATGTGGTGGTACACTTTTTTTATTGCCACACGCAAAATGGCCGCCACACCGTGTCACTGCCACACCCAAGATGGCCACCACCTCACACCCAAGATGGCGGCTGGCCATGACACACCCACCCCTGCCCCCCCCAAAAAGGGACTGCCCTTACCAAGAGTGCACTTTTTTTATTATTTTTTTTTCCTTTTTTTTTTTTAACTTTTTCTCTCAATTTTGGGGTGGGGGAGGGGGCCGAACCTCCTCTTATATATAATTTAGGGGGGGGGGTTGTTCCCCCCCCCCCCTTCACCGTCCCTGTCCCCATCCCATCCCCTCCCCCCCCCCAAAAAAACCCCAACACGGGGTGGGGGGTGGGGGTGTCCTCCCCCACCCTACAACAGAGCAAAAACAACCCCAAACCGGGACCAAAAAAAAAAAAAAAAAAGAAAAAACCCCAAAAAACCAACAACAACCAAAAAAAAAAAAAAACCAAAACCCTAACCCCCCCCCAAAAACCCAAAAATCAAAAAAAAAAAAAAAAAAAAAAAAGCCAACGAAACCAAAAAATATATATATATATTTATAGAGATCCTTTGCCGTCTCTGCCATGCCCGCCCCGCGGGGGGGGGGGGGGGGAGGGGAAGGAGTGGGGGGGAGTGGGGGGGGGAGGGGGTGGGTTAGGGGGGGGGGAAGTTTGGGGGTGCCCCCCCCCCCGCCCCGGCTACGCCAGCCCGAAGCCCTCGGAGCACTCCTGGATGGCCAGCAGCAGCATGTGCCGCAGCTTCTCGTAGCTCTCGTAGGCCGGCAGGTCCAGCTGGTTGAAGCTGGGAGGGGGGACAGACAGACAGATGGGGTGTCACCGTGTCACGCAGGTGGCCCCATGTCATTGTCACACACCCCCCGTGTCATTGTCACCCCCCCATGTCATGTCATCCCCCCCCCCCCCCAAAGTGCTCCCGTCGCTCTGCGGGTCAGCCCCGGATCTCACCTACGGGTCACCGTTCCCGCCCCAGTCATCGTCACTGTCCCCGTGCCACCCCAGTGACCTGTCCCTGTCTCTCATCTTTGTCCCCATGTCCCCCCAGTGCCACCCCACCTGTGTCCCCGTCTCACTCCCTCGTGTCCCCCATGTCCCCCCAGTGCCACCTCACCTGCATGTCCCCATGTCCCTGTGTTCCCATCCCACCTCCTTGTGTCCCCGTCCCCACGTCCCCCCAGTGCCACCCCACCTGTCCGTCCCCGTGTCCCCATCTCACTCCCTCGTGTCCCCCGTGTCCCCCCAGTGCCACCCCACCTGCGTGTCCCCGTGTCCCCATCTCACTCCTTCCTGTCCCCCATGTCCCGCCAGTGCCACCCCACCTGTGCGTCCCCGTCTCACTCCCTCCTGTCCCCCATATCCCCCCAGTGCCACCTCACCTGCGTGTCCCCGTGTCCCTGTGGCCCCATCCCACCTCCTTGTGTCCCCCAGTGCCACCCCACCTGCGCGTCCCCATGTCCCCGTTTCACTCCCTCGTGTCCCCCATGTCCTCCCAGTGCCACCCCACCTGTGCGTCCCTGTGTCCCTGTCTCACTCCCTCGTGTCCCCCCAGTGCCACCCCACCTGTGCATCCCTGTGTCCCCGTCTCACTCTGTGTCTCCCATGTCCCCCCAGTGCCACCCCACCTGTGCATCCCCGTGTCCCAGTCTCACTCTCTCGTGTCCCGTGTCCCCCCAGTGCCACCTCACCTGCGTGTCCCCGTGTCCCCATCCCACCTCCTTGTGTCCCCCACGTCTCCCCAGTGCCACCCCACCTCTGCATCCCTGTGTCCCCGTGTCCCCATCCCACCTCCTTGTGTCCCCACGTCCCCCCAGTGCCACCCCACCTCTGCATCCCTGTGTCCCCGTGTCCCCATCCCACCTCGTGTCCCCACGTCCCCCCAGTGCCACCCCACCTGTGCATCCCTGTGTCCCCGTGTCCCCATCCCACCTCCTTGTGTCCCCACGTCCCCCCAGTGCCACCCCACCTGTGCATCCCTGTGTCCCCACGTCCCCCCAGTGCCACCCCACCTCTGCATCCCTGTGTCCCCGTGTCCCCATCCCACCTCCTTGTGTCCCCGTCCCCCCAGTGCCACCCCACCTCTGCATCCCTGTGTCCCCGTGTCCCCATCCCACCTCCTTGTGTCCCCACATCCCCCCAGTGCCACCCAACCTGTGCGTCCCCGTGTCCCCATCCCACCCCAGTGACCTCCCCTTGTGTCCCCTGTCCCCACCTCACCACCGCCCTCCCCTCGCCCCCATCCCCACGTCCCCTTATCCCCCCAAACCATCCCTGTGTCCCCCCAAACCATCCCCGTGTCCCGTGTCCCCCCCAAACCCTCCCCGTACCAGGTGTGGGCGGAGGGCAGGCGGTCGGTGGAACGGTCGTCGCGGTGGATCTGGAATTTCTGGATGCCGTTCATCCCTTCCAGGGCGGCGAAACCCTGCAGCGGCACCTTGGACGTCCCCGTCACGAACTGCAGGAACTTGGCCCGGTCCGCTTGGTCGAAAGACCTCAACGCTCGCCAGAACCACTGGATCTGAGGTAGGACGTGACCGTCAGCGCCAAACCCCCCCAAAAAAAACACCCCAAACCCCAAAAGGAAGGTTTTTTGGGGGGGAAAAAAGGGGGAAAACCCCACCTGGATGGAGTTGCCCTGGTATTTGTGGTACTCGGTGTTGGCCTTGAGGTCGTCGATGTCGATGGTGGGCAGCCCCGAGATGAGAAGCTCCAGCTCTTGCTCCGTAAAGATGGAGATGAGGCGTTTAGGGATGATCTCGTAGAAACCCTCCAAAAAGGCGGCCAGTTGCTTCCGGATGGCGCCTGTGGGATTTGAAGTTGGGGGGGGGGGGGGGGGGGGGGAGGAGGGTGAGGGGGTGTTGGGGACCCCTCCCCTGCCCCCCCCCTTCTCGGCACCCCCAAAGCCCGCCGGCGCTCACCGGTCATGCGCATCTGGCAGACGAGGTGGACGTACTCCTTCTTGTTCTCCTCCGTCACCAGCACGTTGGCCCCGTTGGGCTTCAGGTCCCGCACCTCGCACACCCCAAACTCCTGTACCTGGGGGCGGGCGGGGCAGGGCGGGGCAAGGGGGGGGAGGGGGGGGGAATGTCACCAGGGTGGGAAGGGGACACGGGATGGGGGACACCCCCAGAAGAGAGGGGACAACTCTAGAGTAGGGCGGGGGGGGGGGGATGAGGGGACACCCCTGGGACAAGAGGGGACACTCCTGGGACAGAGGGGAGACTCCTGGGACAAGAGGGGACACCCCCAAACCAGGCGGACACCCCGGGACAGAGGGGACACCCCCAGAGACACAGAGGACACCCCCAAACCAGGAGGACACCCCCGGGACAGAGGGGACACCCCCAGGACAGAGGGGACACCCCTGGAGACACAGAGGACACCCCCTGGGACAGAGGGGAGACCCCCAAACCAGGAGGACACCCCCGGCACAGAGGGGATACCCCTGGAGACACAGAGGACACCCCAAAAGCAGGAGGACACCCCCGGGACAGAGGGGACACCCCCGGAGTAGGGGGACACCCCTGGAGACACAGAGGACACCCCCAAACCAGGAGGACACGCCCTGGGACAAAGGGGACACCCCCAAACCAGGAGGACACCCCCGGTACAGAGGGGACACCCCTGGAGACACAGAGGACACCCCAAAACCAGGAGGACACCCCCAGGACAGAGGGGACACCCCCAGGACACAGGGGACACCCTGGAGACACGGGGGACACCCCCAAACCAGGAGGACACCCCCGGGACAGAAGGGACACCCCCAAACCAGGAGGACACCCCCGGCACAGAGGGGACACCCCCGGAGACACAGAGGACACCCCCAAACCAGGAGGACACCCCCAGGACAGAGGGGACACCCTCAGAGTACGGGGACACCCCTGGAGACACAGAGGACACCCCCAAACCAGGAGGACACCCCAGGACAGAGGGGACACCCCCAAACCAGGAGGACACCCCCGGGACAGAAGGGACACCCCCAAACCAGGAGGACACCCTGGGACACCCCCAGAGCAGGGGGACACCCTAGGACAGAGGGGACACCCCCAAACCAGGAGGACACCCCCAGGACAGAGGGGACACCCCCAAACCAGGAGGACACCCCCGGGACAGAAGGGACACCCCCAAACCAGGAGGACACCCTGGGACACCCCCAGAGCAGGGGGACACCCCTAGGACAGAGGGGACACCCTAGGACAGAGGGGACACCCCCAAAACAGGAGAACACCCCCAGGACAGAGGAGACACCCCTGGGACTTGGGGACCCCCCAGGGACATGGGGACACCCCCAGAAGCAACGCTGGGGAACCGTAGGGAGATTTAGGGTGCGGGGTGGTGGGTGGGACGCCGCCGACCCCCGATGCCTTGGTTTTGGGGGGTCCCTGTGCCCCTGGGGGGTGTGGGGGGGTGACACGCACCTCGGTGCTGAAGGTGAGGTCGTAGCCCAGGGTGGAGACGTCGTTCTCCAGCAGGTAGACCAAGCCCTGGTAGAAGTGGTAGTCCTCGCTCTCCATGTCCGTGTACCTGCGCCGCGGGTTTGGGGGGGGTGGGTGTGGGTCAGCACCCCGTCTGGGGGTTCAGCACCCCAAAAAAAGGGGGTTCCGCACCCCCCCAAAAAAAGGGGGTTCAGCACCCCAAAAAAAAGGGGGTTCAAGACTCTGTGAAGTGGTTCGAGACCCCATCAGGTGGTTCAATGCCCCGCTGAGGTCAACACCCCATGTGAGGCAGGTTCTACACCCTGAGAAGGGGGTTCAACACCCCATGAGGGGGTTCTACACCCCAAGAAGGGGGTTCTACACCCCACAAGGGGGTTTAATACCTCGTGAGGGGGTTCAGCACCCCATGAAAGGGGTTCACACCCACCAGGAGGTTCAACATCTTACCAAGAGGTTCAACACCCCGTGAGGGGGTTCAACACCCCAACAAGGGGGTTCAACGCCCCAACAAGGGGGGTTTCAAGACCCTGTGGGGGTGGTTCTACACCCCACCAGGAGGTTCAACACCCCGGGGGGCTGTTCTACACCCCATGAGGGTGGTTCAACACCCCAACAAGGGGGTTCAACACCCCACCAGGAGGTTCAACACCCCGTGGGGGTGTCTACACTTCATGAGGGTGGTTCAACACCCCAACAAGGGGGTTCAACACCCTGTGGGGGTGTTCTACACCCCATGAGGGCGGTTCAACACCCCAAGAAGAGGGTTCAGCACCCCATGAGGGTGGTTTACCACCCCATGAGGGGGTTCAACACCCCAACGAGAGGTTCCACACCCCAACAAGAGTTCAACACCCCGTGAGGGGCATTCAGCCCCCCACCAGGATGTTCAACACGCCATGAGGAGGTTCAACACCCCGTGGAGGTGTTCAACACCCCATTTGGGTGGTTCAACACCCCGTGGGGGTGGTTCCACACCCCAACAAGAGGTTCAACACCCTGTAGGAGTGTTCTACACCCCATGAGGGTGGTTCAACACCCCAAGAAGCAGGGTTCAACACCCCACCAGGAGGTTCAACACCCCGTGGGGGTGTTCAGCACCCGTAAGGTGGTTCACCACCCCGAGAAGGGTGTTCACCCCCCCGAGAAGGGTGCTCAACCACCCGACGGTACCCCCGCCACTCCTCCTTACCGGACAGACTTGCCCAGGATGTGCTTATAGAAGGACCGGGTGAAATAACACTCGAGGAGACGGTTGTCGTAGACGGCCTTGGCCACGATGCGCCCCACGAACTTGAAGTAGCTGAGGTGGTTGGGGTTGCAGTGGGAGGAGGGGTTGATGGTGTAGGTGACCCTGTCACCCGGCGAGGTGCGGAACAGGGCGTACATGGGGTTGAACATCTCCCGCGAGATGATCATGTACCACTCCCGCAGGAGGCCCCCCGCGTCCTGACCCTCCTCGCCCTCGAAGACGATGTACCTGGCGGGGAGAGGGAGAAGAAACACACGTCGGGAGGTATTTTGGGGGGGGTTAGGGAGTTTTGGGGGGGGGGTCAGGGGGAGCTGGGAGGGGTTTGAGGGGCCTGAAGGGTGTTTAGGGGCGCCTAAGGGGTGTTTGAGGGGCCTGGGGGGTGTTTGGGGGGGCTAGGGGGGTGTTTGGGGCGCCTGGGAGGTGTTTAGGGGAGGCTAGGGGGTGTTTGAGGGGCCTGGGAGGTGTTTGAGGGGGGCTAGGGGGTGTTTTTGGGGGGCTAGGGGGTGTTTGAGGGGCCTGGGGGGGGTTTTGGGGGGGCTAGGGGGTGTTTGAGGGGCCTGGGAGGTGTTTGAGGGGGGCTAGGGGGTGTTTTTGGGGGGCTAGGGGGTGTTTGAGGGGCCTGGGAGGTGTTTGAGGGGGGCTAGGGGGTGTTTTTGGGGGGCTAGGGGGTGTTTGAGGGGCCTGGGGGGGGTTTTGGGGGGGCTAGGGGGTGTTTGAGGGGCCTGGGGGGGGTTTGGGGGGTGTTTTAGGGGGACTGGGGGGTTTTTGGGGGGGGGCTGGGATGTGTTATGGGGGGAGCTGGGGGACCCAAGGACTTCAGGGAACCCCAAACCCATCCCTGGGGCCCCCCCAAAGCCCTAACGCAGTCCTAGGGGACGCCACGCACCCCAAAACCCGGTGCCAAGGACCTCACAGAACCCCAAAACCATCCCAGGGGTCCCCCAATTCCTAACGCAGTCCTGGGGGGGGGGGGACACGGGACGCCGTGCCCCCCAAAATATGATCCCAAGGACCTCAATTAACTCCAAACCTATTCCTGGGGGTCCCCCAAACTCCTAACACTGTCCTGGGGAGGGGAGCCCCAAAACGTGGTCCCAAAGACCTGACGTAACCCCAAACCCATCCCTGGGGGCCCCCCCCCAAACCCTACCACACTCCTGGGGGACCCCATGCACCCCAAAACCCAACCCTGACCCACCCCCCCCCCCCCCCAAAATCCCCCCACCCTAAACCCCAAACCCTGGTCCCTTCCCTGTGTCCCCAACCCAGAGGGACCCCGATGTCCGGGTTGGGGGGGGATGTCAGGATTTTGGGGGGGTCTCAGGGGATTTGGGGGGGTCTCAGGGGATTTTGGGGGGGGGGGGTCTCACAGGCGGTTCTTCATCTCCTCGGGGGATTTGCGGTGCAGCTCGCGGTAGGAATCCTCGAAGACGTGGTCGCGGCGGACGTGGACGGCCATGTCCTCCTTCCGCAACCCCTCGTCCAGCCGCTCCAGCTCCTGTCGGAAATACCTGGAAGAGAGGGACACACACACACGTGACAGGCAAAAAAACGGGGGGGTCAAGGATTTTGGGGACCCCCCCCTCCAAAAAAATTTGAGGCTCCCCGCTTTCCATCCACGTACTTGCGCTTGACGTCGAAGTCGAGGACGCGGATGTAGTCGACCAGGACGGCGAAGGGGCCGTCGGCCAGGTGGGTGGTGGACTGACGCAGGATCTGGTTCAGCACCGTCCGGTGGGTCTCTGGGGGCGGGGGGCAAAGGGTTTAGGGGAGCCCCCCCCCCCCCAAAATGGGGGGGACCCCCCCCCTCCTTGATCTAGAACTGCTAGGGAGCTGTGATTCGGCCCCTTCTGTGAGACCTGGGCACCCCAAACTTCCCCCCCCCCCCCCCCCGCCTCAAAACCTCCTCCCAAAGCCCCAGGCTCGCTGCAGAGCCCCCCCCCAACACCCCACACTCTCCCCAACACCCCCCCCAGACTCCCCCCTAAGCCCCCCCAAATCCCCTCCCAAACCCCAGACTCCCCCAAAACCCCCTCCCACACCCCAGGCTCCCCCTGAATCCCCCCAAAACCCCTTCCCAAAGCCCCAGACTCCCCCCAAATCCCCCCCCAAATCCCCTCCCAAAGCCCCCCCAAGCCCCCTCCCAAACCCCAGGCTCCCCCCAAATCCCCCCCAAAATCCCCTCCCAAAGCCCCAGGCTCCCCCCAAATCCCCCCAAAACCCCTTCCCAAACCCCAGGCTCCCCTTCAATCCCCCCCAAACCCCCTCCCAAAGCCCCCAAATCCCCCCAAATTCCCTCCCAAGGCCCCCAAAACCCCTCCCAAACCCCAGGCTCCCCTCGAATCCCCCCAAACCCCCTCCCAAAGCCCCAGACTCCCCCCAAATCCCCCCCCAAACCCCTTTCCAAGCCCCAGCCTCCCCCCAAAACCCCCTCCCAAAGCCCCAGGCTCCCCCAAATCGCCTCCCAAAGCCCCCCAAAACCCCCTCCCAAACCCCAGGCTCCCCCCGAATCCCCCCAAAACCCCCTCCCAAACCCCAGGCTCCCCCCGAATCCTCTCGCAAAGCCCCCCTAAAACCCCCTCCCAAACCCCAAGCTCCCCCTGAATCACCCCAAAACCCCTTTCCAAGCCCCAACCTCCCCCCAAAACCCCCTCCCAAACCCCAGGCTCCCCCCAAATCCCCCCAAAACCCCTTCCTCCCCCCAAAACCCCCTCCCAAACCCCAGGCTCCCCTTGAATCCCCCCCAAACCCCCTCCCAAAGCCCCAGCCTCCCCCCAAAACCCCTTTCCAAGCCCCAGGCTCCCCCCAAAACCCCCTCCCAAACCCCAGACTCCCCCTAAACCCCCTCCCAAAGCCCCAGACACCCCCCAAATCCCCTCCCAAAGCCCCCCAAGGCCCCTCCCAAACCCCAGGCTCCCCCCAAATCCCCCCGAAACCCCTCCCAAAGCCCCCCAAGCCCCCCCAAACCCTTCCTCGCCGCCCCTCTCACCGGCGAAGCGGAGGAATTTCTGGGTGTCGGGGGGCAGGCTGGCCGAGATGTGCATGGAGGAAGGTTCTCGGGAGAAGAAGGGGTCGAGGGACGAGGGGGTGGCGGGGGTGAGGGGGGCGGGCGACAAAGGGGGGGGCTCGTCCTTGATGTGGGCCAGTTGGCTCTCCCGCGTATCCCGCACCGGGGGTTTGCTCTCCCGTTCCGTGGCGTGTACCAGAAAGAAAGCTTCCACCGCCGGCTGGAGCACTGCGGGGAAGACACGACACGGTATGTGGGGTGTTTTGGGGGGGGGAACCCCAAAAATTGGGGAGGGGGGGGTGGAACTCTGAGGGTGCCCCTGCTTGGGATGGGATATTGGATGAGGCTGAGCCTCTGTGATGGGTGCGGGGGACATCCTTGGGGGTCTTGGGGATCCCCTGGAGGTCTTGGGGACGCTTTGGGGGTGTTGGGGATCCCCTAGAGGTTTTGGGGATCCCCTAAAATTCCAAGGGGTCTGTAGAACTAAGGGGGGGGGATATATGGGGGGTCAGGGGGACCCCGAAGCTGGAGGGATGTTGCCCCTGCTTGGGATGGGATGTTGGATGGGGCTGAGCCTCTGTGATGGGTGCGGGGGACATCGTTGGGAGTTTTGGGGACCCCCTGGAGGTCTTGGGGATCCCCTAAAAATCACAGGGGGTCTGTAGCACTAAAGGGAGAGACACATGGGGTGTCGGGGGGGGACGACACCCCTGAAAATGTGGGGGTCACCCTGAGGCTGGATGGGGCTGAACCCCTGTGCTGGGAACACCCTGAGGGCCTCGGGGACTCCCTGGAGGTCTTGGGGACCCCCTAAAATCATAGGGGGGAGCACCCTAAAATAACAGGGGGTCTGTAGAACTAAGGGAGGGGATATATGGGGGGACCCCAAAAACGTGGGGGTCACCCCGAGGCTGGAGGGATGTTGCCCCGCTTGGGATGGGACGCTGGATGGGGCTGAGCCCCTGTTCTGGGTGCAAGAGAGACTTTGGGGGTCTTGGGGACACTTTGGGGGTCTTGGGGACCCCCTAAAATCATAGGGGGCCTGTAGAACTAAGGGGGGGGGATGTATGGGGGGGTAGCCCAAAAACGTAGGGGTCACCCCGAGGCTGGAGGGATGTCCCCCAGCTCGGGAAGGGATGCTGGGTGTGAAGGACAGCTTAGGGGTGCTGGGGACACCCTGGGGGTGTCTCAGGGACCCCCCCCCCTAAAAATAATGGGGGGCTGGGGTCGGGGGAGGGGGGGGGGACCCCCCGAAAATCCCTGGCGTACCCACCGAGGACGGCGTGCTGGTCGTGGGACTCCTCCAGCTCCTTCAGGCACTCTCCCAGCATGTCCCAGAGCTCGTCCAGGCAGAGCTGCTCGCTCAGCAGGGGCAGCTCGGGGGGGCGCTCCTCCCGCTCCCCCCCCTGCGAACCCTCCGAGCCTGGGGCGGGGGGGGGGACACGGTCAGGATCCCCCCCCCTTCCCAATTCCCAGTTACCCCCCCCACCCCCCCCCAACCAGTATAAACTGGTTTGAGTGACACCAGGACCACCCCATACCAGTACGAGGTCCGGGATGGAGCGGGCTCACCGCAACGTGAGCTGGGACGGAGCTCAACGTCCTTACTGGGACAAAGCTCAACGTCCTTACTGGGACAAACTGGTAACAGGGATGGGGGATAGCACTGCGTCCACCTTGGGGGGGTGCAGGGAGGTTAACTGGTTTGAACTGGGATGAACTGGGAGGTGTTCTCTCACCCGCACCCCAATGTGAGCTGAGATGGAGCTCAACGTCCTTACTGGGACAAAGCTCAACGTCCTTACTGGGACAAACTGGTAACTGGGATGGGGGATAGCACTGCGTCCACCTTGGGGGGGTGCAGGGAGGTTCACTGGTTTGAACTGGGATGAACTGGGAGGTGTTTTCTCACCCACGGAGGGGGCGTCCTGCGGGGCGGGCGAGGGCTGGTCCACGTCCATGGGCGACTCGTCGCGACGGGGAGCGCCGTCCGCCTGTCCGGCCTCCGACTGGGGGGGGGGGGACGGACGGACAGGGGACGGGTTTAGGGGGTCAGGACCCCCCCCTCCCCCTCCTCAAGGGACCCCAGCCCCTCCTCTTCCTCCCCTCCCCCCCCCCAGCACTGGGGAGCTGGCGGGGGGTGGGGGGGACCCCAGTGCTCCGGCAGCTTTTGGGGGGGACGGGAGGATGGGGGGCGGGGGGGGGGAACTGGGAGCGGTGGGAGGAGGAGGAGGAAAAGCAGCAGGTATGGGACAGGGGATGAAGAGAAGGAGGAGGAGGAGGAAGAGGGAGGAAGGCTGTGGGGAGGATGAGGAGGGGGGAGGAGAAGAGGAGGCAGCACAGGAAGGGAGCGGAGGAGGAGAGAGGATGGAGCGGGGGGGGGTGAGGAGGAGGAGAGGGGAGGAAGAGGAGGCAGCGCAGGAAAGGAATGGAGGAGGGGAGAGGATGGGGAGGAGGCAGGTGAGGAGGAGGAAGGGGGCGATAGAGGGAGGAAGGCTGGGGGGGGAAACGGGAGGAAAAGTGGGGGGAGGATGAGGAGAGAGGAGCCAGCGCAGGAAGAGAGGAGGAAGAGGGAGGAGGACGAAGAGGGAGGAAGAGGACGAAGAGGGAGGAAGGCTGTGGGGGGAACGGGATGAGGGGCGAGGAGGAAGAGAGAAGATGGCACAGGAGGAGGAGGAGGACGAAGAGGGAGGAAGAGGATGAAGAGGGAGGAAGGCTGTGGGGGGAATGGGATGAGGGGTGAGGAAGAAGAGAGAAAATGAGTTGGAGGAGGACGAGGACGAAGAAGAGGAGGACGAGGAGGATGAGAAGGAGCAGGGTACAGAGGGAGGAAGG